>JARHVA010004028.1:1032500-1050000 GCA_037957365.1 Torreya grandis | reverse complement strand
ACATGCAATGTTGTCATGGGCTAGTGTATAAATGTTTGGACTCAAAAAGGATCCTACTACTGTCACCCAATAAATAGTTAATGGATTTATAGGCAATATAAAATATTAGTGGGATGCATGTGACATACAGTTCCAGACTGAAATCACGCATCATCCAGAACATGTACGATTTTAGTGTCAAGCCTTATATTCAAAATTTGTTGGTATGATAGACAATGAAAGAGAATCCAATAAGTCTAAATTTCTAAGAGCTCAATTATGTGACATGACTAGAATTGATGAATACATGTGTCATATGGAAAATCTGTTAGATGCTTCAGGAGAAATGTTTAATCCTGCCTATAAAATCAGATATATAGAATCTTTTCCAAGATATTTTGCTAATAAGTATAAAGCAGCTATGGGTAGTGATTTGTCTACTATGTCTTTTGGTAGAATCAATCAGAATATTAGAGCTATAAATGAGAAGCTATATACAGAAAGAAAAGCACATAAAGAAAATATGTTGTTTCATAAACAGATTGGTGTTAAGTTTTGCAGTTCTTTGTTTGATCCGTTTGGTTGTACAGATGTGAATTAGTATAGGAAATATCAGAGAAAATAGAAAAAAGAAAGAAAACATGTGTGTAAGTGTTCAGTTCCAAGGTCTGGCTCAAGTCAGAAATATAACTGGTTTAAACAGAGAAAATTTAAAGGACGCCCTTACAAGAAGAAAAAGATATTTAGAAAAAGAAATCATGGGTTTCAAAAAATTTCTGTAAAGTGTTTTCTGTGTAATGGCAATCATTATGCTAGTAAATGTCCTCAGAAGAATAAAGAGAAAAATACTAAAAAGGTTAATTTTATTCAGAGTCATAATTTAGAAGAAGTTGAATATGTTTTACTTTTTGATGAAGAAATTTAGTATGAGTCTGATATTCCTTGGGAAATTGAATCATCATCAGATATAGAAAATCAAGTAAATATGAATGATCTAGAAATCAGTTCAGATACAGAATCATCAGATTATGATTCAGAAATAGGGTTTCAGATTAATATGATGTCGAGTCATTTTCCTGATTCTCTTAGTCTTACCCAACAACTACAACATTTGAAAGAAAAATATTTGGCTACTCCTGCCTATATGGTATCTGAGAAAACTTTCTACAACAACAAATTACTGATACTGAAAGGAGATATTTTCAGTATTTGTCTCAACAGCAACAGCAGAAAGAATTGTTATCAAAACAATTCTCAGTTAAAATCGCAGAACCTACTTCTTCAAAAGCTCCAAATATTCAGGCTATTTATCAACCTGATACTTTTGAAAGAAAGCAATGGAGAACAAAGTGAATTGTTTTGTTACAATCTTTCCTTGCTAGAGCTCAGGATGAACTACAGCAACTGTTGAGAGAAGAAGCTCAAGAAGATGAGAAAGAACAACTCTTTGAAGAAGAGTTAGCTCATCTTGCTGATAGTTATCCTAGAGATGTCTCTACTTTTGTGTATATGGATAATAGTTCAGATAATAATATGCATCAGGTTTTAGTACATGTTACCAATAATCCAGTGTGTGAACTAAGTATAAAATGGAATGGTTTTAAGGCATACAGTCTAGATGTGTTGTTAGTCATAATTGCAGATATTTCTCTTGCTAGATATCACTCAATCCCATAAGACATGTGGCAATCAGATTTCTATAAGCTTACTTTTAATACTAAGACAATCATCTCTGAACTTTTTGCTAAAGTTCTTATTGTCTTAGGAAATGAAGTTTATGAATTCAAAGTAGTTCAGCATGACATGCCCATGTTTGACATGATGCAAGGATTAGATAATTTATCAAGTTTCTATCCTATAACTATCTAGTCTCATGAAATTATTTTGGCATAGAAATATTCTCTGTATAAGAAAAGTAAATATGAGTGTAAAATTCCTCTGAAAGGAAAAGTCAAGAAGCCAGTCAATAACCAGTGGTTATCTCAGAAGATAAATCTTTGTCAATCAGAAATAGAACCTGTGCTTGCAAAGATTTTGCAAGACTGTTGTTCCAAAAATCTTCTGGATTTCCAGAATAGGAAAACACATGTTTGTCATATTGAATTAAAACTGGTCACTGACAAAAATGGCAAACAGGTTGAACCACACTTTAAGGCACACCATTCAGGTATGTCTCCATCTCTTAGAGAAGAATGCTTTCAATAAATTCAGCAATTGAAAGAACAAGGATTAATTAGAGATTCCAATACTCCTTGGGGTTGTGAAGCATTCTATGTTAACAAGAGAAGTGAACAAGTTAGAGGAAAGAAAAGATTAGTGATTAATTACATTCCTCTGAATAAGTATGTGGTTCCGATTCAACATCCTATTCCTTCCAAGGATGAAATTCTTCAGAGAATTATTGGTAGTAAGATATATAGAAAATTTGATTTAAAATATGGATTTTGGCAAATACAGGTAGCAAAAGCTGACAGATATAAAACAACTTTTATAACTCTTTTTGGTCAGTATGAATGGAATGTTCTTCCATTTGGTTTGAAAATTGCTCCCAAAAATTTTCAGAATATGATGAATCAGATATTTTCTAAATACAACAAATTCATCATTGTGTATATAGATGATATTTTGACTTTCAGTAAGAATCCTAAAGAGCATATAGAACATCTTGAACAGTTTTACAGGACTGTGTATGATAATGGTTTGGTATTGTCTGCTAAGAAAATGGTAACATTCAAGGATCAAATTGAATTTCTTGGTGTGATTATCAAATCAGGAGAAGTTGTTATTCAAGATCATGTATTGAAAAATATTTAGAATTTTCCTGATGAATTAACAGATAAAAATATGCTGCAAAGATTTCTTGGATGTGTGAATTATATTGTGGGCCATTATTATAATATTGCTCAGGATAGAATTCTGTTAAATAAAAGATTGTCTAAAAACCCTCCTGCATGGAATCAGGATATGACAGAGGCAGTTCAGAGAATTAAGCAAAAGTGTGCAAGTTTTCCTCCTCTTCAGCTTCCAGGTAATGGGTTAAAAATTATTGAGACTGATGCTTCAGAGTTATTTTCGGGTGCAGTATTAAAAGAAAGGTTAGAAGATGTTACTGAGAAACCTTGTAGGTTTGCCTCAAGAAATTTTTAAAAAGCTCAGATTAATTATCATTCAACTCATAAAGATATTTTAGCAGTAATCAAAGCCATTCAAGCTTTCATGTTCTTTGTCAGGTCTGAAAAATTTATTGTAAGATCTGATTTGAAGAATTTTATGAGTATATTAAACTCTATAGATAATCTTAAGAAAGGATCAGTAAGTCGCCTGATTAGTTGGGCTACATACTTAGCTGATTTTGATTTTTTTGTTGAACATATTCAAGGGAAAAAGAATTGTCTTGCAGATTTTATGACCAGAGAATATCATTCAGATCAGAAATTAATCATGGTGATTACTACTGAGGTCAAAGATGAGTTTCATGAGCATTTATGGAGATCAAGGCCATCTATTGCAACTAAGCTAAAAAATGAAATTAATTTATTGAAGACTCGGTCTTATGATGCCTTAGATGAACTCAATTGTCAAAATTTGGCATGGACTACACACTTTGTAGGTATTGGTGAAAGGAATGTTTGTCATACAATTCTTTTGTACAGAGAAGGAGATAAGCCTGAATTAGTTGGCAAAAATAATCTGTTAAAACATTTGCCATATAGGCCTGGTACTCTGTTTCATTTCCAGTGGTCTACTTTTTGGCCTTCGTTCAATCTGGCAACAGAGAATTTTTGGGAATCTGGACAAATTCTTGATTATTGTTTGAATTCCTAGATTATATCATGCCTACGATTCCTTCTCACAGCACTAATATCAGGATTCATCCTACACAGTTGAAGAATATTTTCATTGCTTTACGCATTCCTTTTGATGTAAAATGTGAACTGCATGTGCAAAATCATCAACAAAATCTTCATGCGTCATTATGGCAAGCTGTTCTAGTCGCATCAATATGGCGAAGGATGACAATCTCTCATAAGGCACTCTTTCCACCGACTCCGCGTGGACAACTTTTTAGGATTCCTTCTGCACTATGGATGGACCATACGGATGAAGAGCAATTTGATGAGGACGAGGGTCCTAACTCTCCTTATTCACCAGCTAGATCCTATGAGTTTTGTGATGATGACTAATCACAGGGTCTGTCCGTGATCGTGACTATGGACACGTTATCCCTTTTTTATTTAAAAGTGGACCTACCCACTATCTAAAGGGGGTATCTTGTCAGTCGTGTCGACAAACTTTAGGTCTAGTCTTATTTTTAGTCAGTGCGTAGTGGGCCCATAACCCACTTTGTAATCACATCTTTGTTGTAAGTCATTGATGCCACCGCTTTGTGATATCTGTTGATCTCTCTATATCTCGTCTATAAATATGAGAGCTCTCATGAGGTATCAGCATTTGAATTTGGCATAGCATTCTAAGGTGCTTAGAAGTCCTAAGAGTTATAAAGTCTTTTGTTTCAATATAAGTCTGCTCTAATATTTTTTATGTGCTTGCTTTGAAATATTAATAAAGAGATATTTTGAAAATATCCTATAAAATTTGGTATCAGAGCCAGAGAGCTAGGCAGAGAGAGAACCAGAGAAGCTAAGGAGTTAGAAAGCTCATGTGTCAAATTGATTTTATTTGAGTATTAAGATAGGATATATCATATGTGTTTTTGATTATATTCTATTTTAAGTGATCTGGTATCGCGTTCAGTTTTTCTACTGAAAATAAGGAAGTGGTAAGGTCCTGTTGAAGCTGTGGGAAGGCGTGTTGTGGATCTGATTTAAGTACCAAAGATACGTAGAATGATGGAAGCTCTGGATCATATGTCAAAAGTTAATCCAGGTACATCAGATGTCTATACTATATCTAAAATCACTCAGCATTCTATTAATGACACTACAGTAGAAATTGAAGAAAGTAATCCCAGTCCAAGATGGACTCTACCCAGTCTCAAACCTTCAGATGTTTATGATAAGTTATCTCCATTTCATTTAGTTGCTAAATCTAATATTAGAATTTTTGAAAATGTATTGCAAGTCAAAACTACTGAGCAAGACAAGTATTATTTTCAAATGCTTGATGATAAAACTATTCTGCAATTGCGTACTCAACAAAAGTATAAGTTTTTGCATATAGGTGCTATCTCCATAGGTATTCATCCCTTGTTTCGTAAAGGTCTGAATGTTAGTCTTCTTGAATGTCTATTAGATAATCGTCATATGTCATTTTCTGCTTGTTTACAGTCTACCATACAAACTGGTCTACATGATGGTCCCGTCTACACTACTGTGTATCCAAACTATCCTGTTGCTATACATTAGGAAGCAAACTTTAACAAGATATTCAAACTATTTCTCCAAACCGCTGGTTTGTATATGCTTGAAGGATCTTGTCCTCTTGCCATCCAATACAAGATTAGGTAATGTTTGACTAATACCCTATATCCTACTGTTAAACATACACCTGCGCCTAGCAAAAGCGTGGTGAGTCGTGCAACACCCAATAGTCAAATCCTTCATGCTGAAGCAATCTCATGGTCTGAGTTAAAGTTTCCTCAAAAATGGATAGTAGATATTGATTTCATCCAGTAACCACAGAGATCATTATCAATGGCTACTTCTGTCAAAGACTTATCTTATAAGTCTGTCATTAGATTTGATAACCCTGCTTCATCCTCCTTTATCACTCCTCCTCCATGTCCTCACAATCAAAAAGTCCACGATCCTCAAGTTGATTCATATTATTGTCTAGATTGTAAGAACATTCTGACTAAGCCTAGTCATGATGTTATTCATATGACCCAAAGAGATAAAGAGCTTCATAGACTTTTTGAAAGAAATAAGCAGTTGTTGGCTCAAGCCAAAAGGGTTCATATGGAAGGAACATCTCAATCAGATGGACATACATGGAAGACTCCATTAGGAGATGAGTCTTATACTGAGAAAGGGTTTCCCAAGTCTGCTGACTTTAATCAATATTATCTAGATGGAAAGACCCATGCACAGTTGTACTATGTCAAAACTTTAGATAAAAGCCTTGAACAACCCTCTAAGGTGAAGCTTATGAATTGGAATAATGTTGTTACTAAGTGTCTGAATTCAAAAATATCCAGTATCCAGTCAAGCTTAGACCAAGTCTCCACTATGCTTAAAAGTATAGAATTATATCAGAAAGGAGATATAGCTAAAGCTCTTAAAGCTTTAGATTTAAATACTGTTGTCTGCAAAAATCAAGTAATTCAGAAAATAGATCAAGAAGCTAGTACTATAAAGCAGCAATAGATTGAAGCCAAACAAAAGCTTGATGAAATATTTCATAACACTAGTAATATTGTTCAAAGCCAAGATGAGATGAAATCTGAAATATCATCTGTAGAAGATAAAGTTGAAAAGGTCTCCTTTGAAACATCAGCTAATATTGATAGTTTGACTAGAGAAGTGGTAAACCAGCAGCATCATACTGCTTTGCTCCCAGATATTCTGCAAAAGATATCTGACACTACATCCCAGAATCCTTTAGGACATCTGGTTAATTCAACCTCTGTATCTGATCCTCTTAGTTGGTCTAATGTAGCCAAGTTACAGAAGGAAGAAATTATGAAAAGCAAGGCTAAGCAGAAACTAGAATCAAAAAGTCTTGTAGATAAAGCATTTTAAATAGGCATTGCTAAAATAGAAGAGGTCAAAAAGCATAGCTACTTTGAAGAAGGTGAATCTTCTAGGCCTCCATTAGAAGGACAGATTAGAACATTAAATCTCTAGCCATTCTTCTAGAAGTTTAACTGTGAATCTCCTCTTAGAAGAAAAGAAATGATACATGCAATGTTGTCATGGGCTAGTGTATAAATGTTTGGACTCAAAAAGGATCCTACTACTGTCACCCAACAAATAGTTAATGGATTTATAAGCAATATAAAATATTGGTGGGATGCATGTGACATACAGTTCCAGACTTAAATCATGCATCATCCAGAACCTGTTTGAGCTTTGTGTCAAGCCTTATATTCAGAATTTGTTGGTATGATAGACAATGAAAGAGAATCCAATAAGTCTAAATTTCTAAGAGCTCAGTTATGTGACATGACTAGAATTGATGAATACATGTGTCATATGGAAAATCTGTTATATGTTTCAAGAGAAATGTTTAATCCTGCCTATAAAATCAGATATATAGAATCCTTTCCAAGATATTTTGTTCATAAGTATAAAGCAGCTATGAGTAGTGATTTGTCTACTATGTCTTTTGGTAGAATCAATCAAAATATTAGAGCTATAAATGAGAAGCTATGTATAGAAAGAAAAGCACATAAAGAAAATATGTTGTTTCATAAACAGATTGGTGTTAAGTTTTACAGTTCTTTGTTTGATTGGTTTGGTTGTACATATGTGAATCAGTATAGGAAATATCAAAGAAAATAGAAAAAAGAAAGAAAACATGTGTGTAAGTGTTCAGTTCCAAGGTCTGGCTCAAGTCAAAAATATAACTGGTTTAAACAGAGAAAATTTAAAGGACACCCTTACAAGAAGAAAAAGATATTTAGAAAAGGAAATCATGGGTTTCAAAAATCTTCTGTAAAGTGTTTTTTGTGTAATGGCAATCATTATGCTAGTAAATGTCCTCAGAGGAATAAAGAGAAAAATACTAAAAAGGTTAATTTTCTTCATAGTCATAATTTAGAAGAAGATGAATATGTTTTACTTTCTGATGAAGAAATTCAGTATGAGTCTGATATTCCTTGGGAATTTGAATCATCATCAGATATAGAAAATCAAGTAAATATGAATGATCTAGAAATCAGTTCAGATACAGAATCATCAGATTATGATTCAAAAATAGGGTTTCAGATTAATATGATGTCCAGTCATTTTCCTGATTCTCTTAGTCTTACCCAACAACTACAACATTTGAAAGAAAAATATTTGGCTACTCCTACCTATATGGTATCTGAGAAAAAAATTCTGCAACAACAAATTACTGATACTGAAAGGAGATATTTTCAGTATTTGTCTCAACAATAACAACATAAAGAATTGTTATCAAAACAATTCTCAGTTATAATTTCAGAACCTACTTCTTCAAAAGCTCCAAATATTTAGGCTACTTATCAACCTGATACTTTTGAAAAAAGCAATGGAGAACAAAGTGAATTGCTTTGTTACAATCTTTCCTTACTAGAGCTCATGATGAACTACAACAACTGTTGAAAGAAGAAGCTCAAGAAGATGAGAAAGAACAACTCTTTGAAGAAGAGTTAGCTCATCTTGCTGATAGTTATCCTAAAGATGTCTCTACTTCTGTGTATATGGATAGTAGTTCAGATAATAATATTCATCAGGTTTCAATACATGTTACCAATAATCTAGTGTGTGAACTAAGTATAAAATGGAATGGTTTTAAGGCATACAGTCTAGATGTGTTGTTAGACACAAGTGCAGATATTTCTCTTGCCAGATATCACTCAATCCTAGAAGACATGTGGCAATCAGATTTCTATAAGCTTACTTTTAATACTAAGACAATCATCTCTGAACTTTCTGTTAAAGTTCCTATTGTCTTAGGAAATGAAGTTTATGAATTCAAAGTAGTTTAGCATGAAATGCCCATGTTTGACATGATGCTAGGATCAGATAATTTATCAAGTTTCTATCCTATAACTATCTAGCCTCATGAAATTATTTTGGCACAGAAATATTCTCTGTATAAGAAAAGTAAATATGAGTGTAAAATTCCTCTGAAAGGAAAAGTCAAGAAGCCAGTCAATAGCCAGTGGTTATCTCAGAAGATAAATCTTTGTCAATCAGAAATAAAACTTGTGCTTGCAAAGATTTTGTTAGACTGTTGTTCCGAAAATCCTTTGGCTTTCTAGAATAGGAAAACACATGTTTGTCATATTGAATTAAAATTGGTCACTGACAAAAATGGCAAACAGGTTGAACCACACTTTAAGGCACACCATTCAGGTATGTCTCCATCTCTTAGAGAAGAATGCTTTCAATAAATTCAGCAATTGAAAGAACAAGGATTAATTAGAGATTCCAATAGTCCTTGGGGTTGTTAAGCATTCTATGTTAATAAGAGAAGTGAATAAGTTAGAGGAAAGAAAAGATTAGTGATTAATTACATTCCTCTGAATAAGTATGTCGTTTCGATTCAACATCTTGTTCCTTCCAAGGATGAAATTCTTCAAAGAATTATTGGTAGTAAGATATATAGCAAATTTGATTTAAAATCTGGATTTTGGCAAATACAGGTAGCAAAAGCTGACAGATATAAAACAGCTTTTATAACTCCTTTTGGTCAGTATGAATGGAATGTTCTTCCATTTGGTTTGAAAATTGCTCCCAGTATTTTTCAGAATATGATGAATCAGATATTTTCTAGATACAACAATTCATCATTGTGTATATAGATGATATTTTGACTTTCAGTAAGAATCCTAAAGAGCATATAGAACATCTTGAACAGTTTTATAGGACTGTGTATGATAATGGTTTGGTATTGTCTGCTAAGAAAATGGTAACATTCAAGGATCAAATTGAATTTCTTGGTGTGATTATTAAATCAGGAGAAGTTGCTAGTCAAGATCATGCCTTGAAAAATATTCATAATTTTCTTGATGAATTAACAGATAAAAAGATGCTGCAAAGATTTCTTGGATGTGTGAATTATATTGTGGGCCATTATTATAATATTGCTCAGGATAGAATTTTGTTAAATAAAATATTGTCTAAAAACCCTCCTGCATGGAATCAGGATATGACAGAGGCAATTCAGAGAATTAAGCAAAAGTGTGCAAGTTTTCCTCCTCTTCAGCGTCCAGGTAATGGGTTAAAAATTATTGAGACTGATGCTTCAGAGTTATTTTGGGGTGTAGTATTAAAAGAAAGGTTAGAAGATGGTACTAAGAAACCTTGTAGGTTTGCCTCAAGAAATTTTTAAAATGCTCAGATTAATTATCATTCAACTCATAAAGAGATTTTAGCAGTAATCAAAGCCATTCAAGCTTTCATGTTCTTTGTCAAGTCTAAAAAGTTTATTGTAAGATCTGATTTGAAGAATTTTATGAGTATATTAAACTCTGCAGATAATCTTAAGAAAGGATCAGTAAGTCGCCTGATTTGTTGGGCTACATAGCTGATTTTGATTTTTTTGTTGAACATATTCAAGGGAAAAAGAATTGTCTTGCAGATTTTATGACCAGAGAATATCATTCAGATCAGAAATCAATCATGGTGATTACTAATAAGGTCAAAGATGAGTTTCATGAGCATTTATGGAGATCAAGGCCATCTGTTGCAACTCAGCTCAAAAATGAAATTAATTTTTTGAAGACTCGATCTTATGAAGCCTCAGATGAACTCAATTGTCAAAATTTGGCATGGACTACACACTTTTTAGGTATTGGTGAAAGGAATGTTTGTCATACAATTCTTCTGTACAGAGAAGGAGATAAGCCTAAATTAGTTGGAAAAAATAATCTATTAAAACATTTGCCATATAGGCCTGGTACTCTATTTTATTTCCAGTGGTCTACTTTTTGGCCTTCGTTCAATCCGACAACTGAGAATTTTTGGGAATTTGGACAAATTCCTGATTATATGTTTGAATTCCTAGATTATATCATGTCTACTATTCCTTCTCACAGCACTAATGTCAGGATTCATTCTACACAGTTGAAGAATATTTTTATTGCTTTACGCATTCCTTTTGATGTAAAATGTGAACTGCATGTTGTGGAAAATCATCAACAAAATATTCAGGCATCATTGTGGCCAGTTGTTCCAGTCGCATCAATATGGTGAAGGATGACAATCTCTCATAAGGCACTCTTTCCACCGACTCCGCGTGGACAACTTTTTAGGAAATTTTGCAGGATCTTTTCAAAATATCACTTTATTAATATTTCAAAGCAAGCACATACAAAATATTAGAATAGACTTATATTGAAACAAAAGACTTTATAACTCTTGGGACTTTTAAGCACCTTAGAATGTTATGCCAAATTCGAATGCCAATACCTCATAAGAGCTCTCATATTTATAGATGAGATATAGAGAGATCAACGGATATCACAAAGCGGTGGCATCAACGGCTTACAATAAAGATGCGATTACAAAGTGGGTTATAGGGCCCACTACACACCGACTAAACACAAGACTAGACCTAAAGTTTGTCGAAACAGCTGACAAGGTACCACCTTTAGATAGTGGTTAGGTCCACTTTAGATATAGAAAGGGATAACGTGCCCACAGTCATGATCACAAATAGACCCCGTGATTAGTCATCATCACAAAACTCATAGGATCTAGCTGGTGAATAGGGAGAGTTGGGACCCTCACTTTCTTCTTCTGCCATTTGTTCATCATCCATATGATCCATCCATAGTGCTGAAGGAATCCTAAAAATTTGTCCATGCAGAGTTGGTGGAAAGAGTGCCTTATGAGAGATTGTCATCCTTTGCCATATTGATGCGACTGGAATAGCTGGCCACAATGATGCATGAAGATTTTATTGATGATTTTACACATGCAGTTCACATTTTACATCAAAAGGAATGCATAAAGCAATGAAAATATTCTTCAACTGTGTAGGATGAATCCTAACATCAGTGATGTGAGAAGGAATAGTAGGCATGATATAATCTAGGAATTCAAACATATAATCAGGAATTTGTCCAGATTCCCTAAAATTATCAGTTGCTGGATTGAACGAAGGCCAAAAAGTAGACCACTGGAAATGAAACAGAGTACTAGGCCTATATGGCAAATGTTTTAACATATTATTTTTGCCAACTAATTCAGGCTTATCTCCTCAGTACAAAAGAATTATATGACAAACATTACTTTCACCAATACCTGCAAAGTGTGTAGTCCATGCCAAATTTTGACAATTGAGTTCATCTTGTTAGGTTGTGGAGCTAAAAGCTTCACCAGGATGCGAACAGGAGGAGTTGCTAAAGTGTCACAGTAACCAGCATCGGTCAGGACAACCGACATCGGTCAAGAGTGGATAGGAAGCTGTCGACATCGGTCAGGGATCGGCTAACGTCGGTCACCTCCAGATAGATAGGGATCGACGTCGATCGCCTGTACGGTTCCAGAACTGTGAGTTGATGAACTATTAGTTTAACGAACCGATTGTTTGCATGTAAAAGACTATTTTTGGTCTTGAGTTGCGTGTCTAATTATTGTAGTTAGGATCTAATTATTATATGCATGAGATCTATATAATAGACTCATGGGTTGTATTGTAGTTTGTGCTAGATAGCCATTATTCTTGTAGAGAGAGCAAGAGTAGCTCTTCCTGGTTCCAAAGGGGTGTTGAGTGTGTATGATCAGGTAGAGTTGCAGGTTGTGCAAAGTTCTGGTAGAAGATCCATCGGGGTACTGGTTGAAGAATTATAAGGACTTGGTGAGGCAAGGACAAGGGTTCTTCAGGGTGTAGAGACATCTACATGGTAAGTAAGGTTTGGTGATTTACAGGTTGTTATAAGAGCAAGGAGATCTACTTGGAGTATAGTTGTGTACTTGGTGTACTGGCAACGTTGTTACTGACTGGTGGAGGTGAACAACAACTCTGTGTTTGAGTTGATTGTTGTGACCATAATTGAGAGAAGAGAGTGAACTGTTGAAGGAGAATTACTGGTGAGCCCTAGAATTGTAAGAGCTCTAGAGGTGTGGGAAGAAGAAGTGTGGCATCTTCTTTATTATATTTTCTTCTAGATAAATATTATTACAATTGGGTATTGTCTCTCATATTTTATGTTGTTTTTGAATTTTCTAGTTACTTATTCATTCTGGTTAAATTCCGTGTTTAGTTGCTAATACAAAGGTAATCAAGTGTGCCCTTAGTGGGCAGTAGATCCTGACGATTGGTATCAGAGCTTTGTGAGCCTAGGTCCTATCAATTGGTATCAAAGCCAGGTTGCAAGTTTATCAGAGCGTGGCCAAGTTCACTAATTGGGGGTTTCAGATTTGGTTAGTGTTTGTTAATTATAGGTCACTCTCAGGGGTTTTAGATTGAGTGGGAGTATAGCAATGGCAGAAGAAAGTAAGCTACGAATAGAGAAACTAAATAGCATGAATGGTCAATTACTGTTTGATGGAAAGAAAGAGCAGGTAAAGAAAGATTGCTGGTTGGTAGAAGATTAGCATGAAGGAAATAAAGAAGCAGATGTTGCAGGTGTTGTTGCACAGGATGCTCTGGATAAAGTAGAATCTTGGTCTATAGATTATATTGCCTCTTTCCATGCAGCTCAAAATAGAGCATATTTTCATGAGTATGTCCAGGGAGACTTTAGAGAGATTTATTTAGGGGTTGGTGAGCCTTGTCACATGGTTAGCAAAAGGGAAGTGAAGATGAAATTGTAGACAGGTAACACACGGGTGTTGAATGAGGTCATGCAGGTACCAGTCTTGGAGATGAGTCTAATTTCTTCAAGAAAGTTGGGTGATGAGAGATGCACAGTAAATCTCACAGTGGATGCACTTGAATTAGACGGTGGTAAGAAAGTAGGTATCCTTTATCTATCTACTTATATTATTGATTCACCTTCTATTGTAGAGATGTGGCTTTGTAGGCTTGGTCACATATGTAAGAAAGGAATGCATGTTCTTAAGCGAAAGACAGATATCTTTGACAAACTTAAGAACTGGAAAGCCTTGGTGTTCATGGAGGAGATGACAGACAGAGATCAACTGAGGAAACTAATTTATTTTGAGTAGGGTTGTGTTAATTTGGATAGGGTTTTGATCCAAGGTGAGCTCGCGAGTAAAAAGTCATCACTCACAAGAAAACACAGTTATCAGCGTCGATCATGGGAAATTAATGTCGATCAGGAAGATATCAATGTCAGTCATGTGCAGATCAGCAGAGTTGGTGGTGTCGGGTAGGTGGAGACTGACGTCGGTCATGGGGAACCAACGTTGGCAATAAGGGTCAGTCACAAGGAACCGACGTCAATTGGGTGCAGACTGGGAGATGACCGAGATCGGTCACTGGAATGGATGTTGGGCAGACAGCAAGCTGTCAAGGAGTCTCAAACACCCATGTAGAGGACTAAAAGGGTAAGTGAGCCTCATATTCATTGTTCACCTTCTTTATACTACTTGTTGCTCACCGATGGTCAAGAACCAGGAAGACGTGAAGAGGCAATGCAGGTAGAATCTAGGAAACAGTGGGAGCATGGCATGAATTCTTCATAAGAGAACCAAGCGAGAGATTTGGTAGAGTTGCCAGCTGGGATGAAAGTAATGAAAGATGAATGGATTCCCAAGTTAAAGAAGAGAGTGGATGGATACGTGAGACGGAAGGCCATGGTATATGGTCTTGAGCAAGCTGTAGGACAATGGAGGTCTGACAGGTGTATGACAAAGCATGGTTTTAGTTAAGGTCAATGTAAACATTGTGTTTTCTTTACCAGGTTGGATGATGATTGCAATATTATCTTGTTACTGTATGTTGTGTGGTTGCTTGTTGCAGGGTCACACATGTAGGGAGTTTCTGAGCTAAAGGTAAAGTTAGTTCAGAGGTATGTCATAAAGAATTTGGGAGCAGTGAAATTCTTTGGCATGAGAGACATGGAAGATCACAGGTTGATTTTGTGTCTAGTGGGAGCTGATGTGAAGAAGGTGTTGGCAGGGTTTAATACGCAGGATTCAAAATCGGTAAGCACACCAAGGGCTGGACAGTTTAAGCTGAGCTTAGAACAGTGTTTGAAATGACATGAGGTCTGGTGTAGACCTGAGTTTTCCCAAGCAGTGGGAGTTGTCAGAGAGTTTGGAGCCAATTTGGGGAAGGTGGATTCTCAAGTATCTGAGAGGGACTAGCAACAGGTTAACATGTTATGCAGGGTCAAGGTCTTCACTACATGGAGTTGTAGATTCGGATGTGGCAGGTTACTTGGATGACAGGAGGTGCACCACAGGTTGTGTGGTGGTTGGTCTTCAAGATTGAACTTGAAGAGGGATACAAGATAGGAAATAAATTAGACACAGGTACAAGTATAGGTACAGGTACAACTATTTATCTCCAAGTGGGAGATTGTTAGGTTGTGGAGCTAAAAGCTTCACCAAGATGTGAACAGGAGGAGTTGCTGAAGTGTCACAGTAACCAACGTCGATCAGGACAACTGATGTCAGTCAGGAGTGGACAGGAAGCTGTTGACATCGGTCAAGGATCGGCTGACGTCGGTTACTGTGAAACTTTAGCAACTCCTCTTCTTCGCATCCTGGTGAAGCTTTTAGCTCCACAACCTAACAATCTCCCACTTGGAGATAAATAGCTGCATCTGTACCTGTACCTTCATCTAATTTATTTCTTGTCTTATATCCCTCTTCAAGATCAATCTTGAAGACCAACCACCACACAACCTATGGTGCACCTCCTATCATCCAAGTAACCTGCCACATCCGAACCTACAACTCCATGTAGTGAAGACCTTGACCCTGCATAACATGTTAACCTGTTGCTAGTCCCTCTTAGATACCTAAGAATCCACCTTCCCTGAATTGGCTCCAAACTCTCTGACAACTCCCACTACTTGGGAAAACTCAGGTCTACACTAGACCTCATGTGATTTTGAACACTATTCTAAGCTCAGCTTGAACTGTCCAGCCCTTGGTGTGCTTACCAGTTTTGCATCCTGCGTATTGAACCCTGCCAACACCTTCTTCACATCAGCTCCCACTGGAGACAAAATCAACCTGTGACATCAGTGTTGTGAGAAGGAATAGTAGACATGATATAATATAGGAATTCAAACATATAATCGGGAATTTGTCCAGATTCCCAAAAATTCTTAGTTGTTGAATTAAACGAAGGCCAAAAAGTAGACCACTGGAAATGAAACAGAGTACCAAGCCTATATGGCAAATGTTTTAACAAATTATTTTTGCCAACTAATTCAGGCTTATCTCCTTCTCTGTATAAAATAATTGTATGACAAACATTCCTTTCACCAATACCTGCAAACTGTGTAGTCCATGCCAAATTTTGACAATTGAGTTCATCTGAGGCTTCATAAGATCGAGTCTTCAGAAAATTAATTTCATTTTTGAGTTGAGTTTCAACAAATGGCCTTGATCTCCATAAATGCTCATGAAACTCATCTCTGACCTTAGTAGTAATCACCATGATTGATTTCTAGTCTGAATGATATTCTCTGGTCATAAAATCTACAAGACAATTCTTTTTCCCTTGAATATGTTCAACAAAAAAATCAAAATCAGCTAAGTATGTAGCCCAACGAATCAGGTGACTTAATGATCCTTTCTTAAGATTATTTGCAGAGTTTAAGATACTCATAAAATTCTTCAAATCAGATCTTACAATAAATTTTTTAGACCTGACAAAGAACATGAAAGCTTGAATGGCTTTGATTACTGCTAAAATCTCTTTATGAGTTGAATGATAATTAATCTGAGCATTTTTAAAATTTCCTGAGGCAAACCTGCAAGGTTTCTCAATACCATCTTCTAACCTTTCTTTTAATACTGCACCACAAAATAACTCTGAAGCATCAATCTCAATACTTTTTAACCCATTACTTGGAAGCTGAAGAGGAGGAAGATTTGCACACTTTTGCTTAATTCTCTGAACTACCTCTATCATATCTTGATTCCATGCAGGAGGGTTTTTAGACAATCTTTTATTTAACAGAATTCTATCCTGAGCAATATTATAATAATGGCCTGCAATATAATTCACACATCCAAGAAATCTTTACAGCATCTTTTTATCTATTAATTCATTAAGAAAATTCTGAATATTTTTCAAGACATGATCTTGAATAGAGACTTCTCCTAATTTAATAATCACACCAAGAAATTCAATTTGATCCTTGAATGTTACCATTTTCTTAGCAAACAATACCAAACCACTATCATACACAGTCTTGTAAAACTGTTCAAGATGTTTTATATGCTCTTTAGGATTCTTACTGAAAATCAAAATATCATCTATATACACAATGATGAATTTGTTGTATCTAAAAAATATCTGATTCATCATATTTTGAAAAATACTGGGAGCAGTTTTCAAACCAAAAGGAAGAACATTCCATTCATACTGACCAAAAGGAGTTATAAAAGCTATTTTATATCTGTCAACTTCTACTACCTGTATTTGCCAAAATCCAGATTTTAAATCAAATTTTCTATATATCTTACTACCAGTAATTCTCTGAAGAATTTCATCCTTGGAAGGAATAGGATGTTGAATCGGAACCACATACTTATTCAGAGGAATGTAATTAATCACTAATCTTTTCTTTCCTCTAACTTGTTCACTTCTCTTGTTAACATAGAATGCTTCACAACCCCAAGGACTATTGGAATCTCTAATTAATCCTTGTTCTTTCAATTGCTAAATTTATTGAAAGCATTCTTCTCTAAGAGATGGAGACATACCTAAATGGTGTGCCTTAAAGTGTGGTTCAACCTGTTTGCCATTTTTGTCAGTGACCAGTTTTAATTCA